>JAECUM010001020.1:0-27500 GCA_016617855.1 Megalonaias nervosa | reverse complement strand
ATGTATGTATGTATGTATATATATATGTGTCTATGTATGTATTAGTTTAACTCATTTTTCGCATGACAATGACTATTGCAAACTAAAGACAAACTATATAATCGTTGATCGCCCATTGGTTTGACATTCTTGTCAGTGGCGGAGAACATACGCACAAGTTGTGGTTCATTGGTGAACGGTCCATTCCAGGACAATTCTGGATTTCGAGCGGCTAAAGAATTTTGATTTTGTAGGCTTATTTTTGTACCCAGACGGAGGATAGGATTCATTATCGATCAAACCGTTGTATCTAATCTTTCCAAACAATGTTTATTAGCAATCCTCTCATCTACCAGCCATCATGTATCACCACCTTGAGCCAAGCTTTTACTGTATCCTGGTGTAGGTATCCTGGTGTAGGTATTAGCCATCATGTATCACCATAATGAGGCATGCTTTTACTGTATGCTAGTGTAGCTATCAGCCATCAGGTATCACTACAATGAGGCAAGTTCATACTGTATCCTAGTGTAGCTACCAGCCATCATGTATCACCATACTGAGCACAGCAGTCACTGTCTCCTAGTGTAGTCCCCGATAAAATCAATCATCTTTTCTGATATTTCCTGGAGATTTGCTAATCATTTAATAGAAAAACAACACTAACATCTAAACAAAATATAATCCGTTTATTTGATTCAGCTTCTGATATTTGCCTTTTACGACAAAAACACACAAGTGTAGTCAGCCGATACCGGAGAGGTTACTTGCTAAATATTCCCGTCTGCTCGTTCAAATACAAATATATTTAGAAAATGTGGAAATACCAATGCTGGTTGTTTGATGGATTGTCAAAGTCCGTGCCTACCACACATAAGAATGTTTTGATGTATCTGAACTTGTAACTAATGTGCTTGAGTTTTGACAAACAAAAATGTAGACAATTAAATACATTTGTAAGGGAACTTAGTGTTGTAATACATCGAACAGCAAAGAGGGAAAACAAATCCATGGTGAACACGTATTTCAGAAACAAATTATAATACTATACATTTTAGACATGCTATTAAAACGTGTGAAATACTTTCTTTTGTGCATATTTGAAAAATGCAATACTGAAAAATTAATTTCGTTTAAAGAGGTCAGAATCATTAGATTAGACAAGATTTCTTTGTTACAAATGCACATACTGCACACGTTAATTTATCACACTACAAAAATAAATATAAGTCATCTCTGCAAATGAAATGCTTTATTTGTACATATTTATTCTAACTAGCTTAAGCTGGCCAAAGAAGCTTCATTGTGACCAGCATGTACTCAAGTCATAATTTGTACCCTTCACTTGTCACCATCAGCATCTGACGATCCTCCAGAGACCGCTGTCTTCAAGAGATTCAAATCTGTAGTAACCCGACACTGTTGCAAATGGAGCCAAACATCTCAAACTTCGCAGTTATTCGTCAACGTTCCAACAGATAGAGAAAACAAATTTGTTAAATGGGTAGAACCTTTGTCCTCTATACTACAAAATAGGCTTTTGAATTATTATACACGATTGCTATCGCATGTTTCAAAACGTTATGGCTCGGAATTGCTGGTAGCACATGTGTTCTCAAGCAGGTCCAGATGTATCAGTGTCGTCACCACGTGGTGCGGACCGCACCGGGTGACACCATCAAGGGGGGGGGGGTGACACCAAAATGAATGTCGATAAAATGTTTGAATTTTTGTGCAGGGAGGAGGTCCATGGGGGTGACACCATGAGTTACCGCACACGACTGTCTATAAAAGTTTTGAATTTTTATGCAGGAAGGGGTCCATGGGGTGATACCATGAGTTACTACACTGGGTGACACCACCCCTAGTGACGCTACTGATCACAAAAATGACACGTTCCGGAGATTAATATTTTGTTCTATATATGATTCAAGATGCTTAACAAGAAACAGTCTTGGTTCGTGTATAAAAGTTGTCGAAACAATTGGATTTATATTTCAGGTGTGAAAGCCTACGTGGTGAAAGAGACAAGTTCATCGCCCAATGGCGACCGTGTCTACGCTATCATTACAGGTGTCAAAGAGTTCCGAACTCTAAAGGTGAGAGAATTTTAATTTTGAAAAAGAGTGGGTTCTGTAGAAAGCAATGTAAAATAGAAGAGCATCTGAGCTTCATGAAATTAACAACATATCATGCTAAAGATAGGACATTATGTTAAGATGCCTAACAAATTGAAATGGTGATAATGTTTAGCCAAAATTAGTTTGTACTCCAGTTGTAAACATTTTAATGCAATTAAATTTATCTGGGCAGATGAGCAGGAAAGTCTACTTGTAATGTGCATGCCAAGCCTTGTTTTGCCCCAACAGAATCGAACTTTAGTCGACAATGAGTGCACTCGCATCTGTCGCCCCTTCCGGGGGCTACACGATCGATTAAAATTTTGGACATGGAGAAGAAACCGCGCAATTGTACCATAACAATGGATTTACCTGCTAATTCAACTACAACAACGCGGCAATTTGTAAGATATCTACATCATCTTAGAGACAATGATAAAAGTTGAACCAGGTTGAATCATTAAAACACATTGGAATTATGAGCCTATGCATCAATGTTAAAGTATTTTTCAAACAAAGAATGTGAAACAAGAATCCTCAAGGCGGCGGAATGGCCCGATTGTCTTTAGTTTTTTAATTGTATAGTACTCCTAATGATGCATGCATGCATCAGATTAGAGTTGTAACTTGTTCCAAGCAGATTCAAACCGAACAGATTTATGCAGTGAACAGAACTTACTACTAGAAAGGTCGTATGAAGATGTGAATGGTCTCGTATTAACTGTCATGGTCCGTAGGCGTGCACCAAAAGTATGAAACCATTCGTACCTTTTTATGACCTCCCTAGTAGTCATTTCGGCCCTCGTAGTTATGTAATTAGGTTAACTGCATCAACCTGGTTTTTTCGATTCCAGCTTGGAAAGATTTACTTAGAGTTTAATGTTTTTGTGCATTTATCGTGGTATAAACTGTCAGTTGCCGAATCACACAGAAATTAATGCCAGAAGCGCTTTATGTTGTGCGAGCCGGGAACTGAAAGTTTATATCAAGATGAAACAAAAATAAACTTTTATAATTGCAATTTTTAATTTTACTGATCCATTTTTAATTTTTCTTTTTCAAAACGGATTTCGTTTCATTTAGAGCCTTATTTCAGCGTCTGGTATGTAGCTTTGTTAGAACAGGGGATCCTCTATCAACGACATATTAGCTGCGTCAACATCAAACAATTCCACTAAATATAGCAGATCTAATGTTTTATACATTACACAGTATGGTCTTAATATTTATCGAAATAGGCACATGTATTTTGAGTTGAAGCTCAATAGTCAAAGCCAAGAATGTTGTTTGTTGGACATGACTGTGACTCTTGAATTTGATGTTTTAGTGGACATTTCTGCGCGATTTGACCTATCTGCTACCATGGTGGAATTATATAATGTTGACGCAGATAGTTTATACCACGATGAACGAATAAGAAACATTCAGCTCTCATATATGTATATGTATATATGCATCTGCATATATGTATATGTATATATTCTAGAATTTTTATAATTGTGCGACAGAGCGAAATGTTTGTGACTAGGTCGATGGCGTTATTCAACTAATGTAACTGTTTATTTTAACACGAATAAAATGTTCACACAGTTATCTCATTCAAACTTTCTGATGTTTCATGTGTTAATTGTATCTTTCACAGTATTTACTTCTATAAATTTCAGGGTAACTTTACCAACGTTGATCTGAAAAAGGTTTACACAGCATCTTCTAGTTCCACTTGCGGTGTTACCTTACAACCAGGAAAAGTCTATCTGCTGTCAGGTAATGATCATATACTTTCAGTTAGCATCATCTACTGACTGACGGTAACCCAGGTGTCCGGACAATTCGGAGCGGACAATTAGAAGGGACAATTCAGAGAGGACAAAATTCACATATAAAAACAAGATTATATGAATTGATTTTTTTTAAAAACGTCTATGGGTTGAGTTACACAACATATGACTGTATTTAACTGAGTAGTGTGAAGTGGGACTTGCCTTTTTTTGTCGCCTTTGTGGCAATTCCACTCGTCCTCGACTCTACCCCGATGACATATTTAGCCCATAAGTTGGTGAACTTAACTGGGGTGGAGACATCGATGAATGCTACTTCGCCATTATAGAAACAATGCCGGAGAGGTTTATCATTTGCTGCTGAAGTTAATGCATTGGCTTTTTCACCTGCACGTGCGATGATTCCATGCTAACCTCGAGTAAGTTGTGGTACATCAGGGTGATTTCAAATGGCCATTTCTACTCGACCCTTAACAAAATTATGACAGGTCATACGAGGGTTTGGTTACGCCACTTTGACGCAAATATTCATCAATAAGTGGATCCAAATTGTTATCGATGTTATCGTCTGCTGCCATTTGGTCAAACATCCCGTCGATGATAAATTCCGCAACCTCATCAACGCGATCAGATTCCATTACATATATAATAATAATAAAATCTAATCTTAAACACAATCATCAAGGACAGTAAAGTTTCTGTCCGGATAAATGTTGATTACTTCGAACTGAATTTCATCACTGGCAAGTATGATGCAGATATTGCAACTGTGGAAAATTGGCCTTCGTGCCGTTTCGTGATGCGTGTTATTGGTGGTACAAAACTAAAACCAAGATGCCCCTTATCATTTATCAACATTGCCATTCAATCCCACGAGCCTTTTGTTCCAGTTATGATAAATATGACCCAGACCCGCGCACCTTTAAGATGTAACTTTTAGTTTTATCAAAGCCAGCATTTGTAAAATCTAAAACAAGTCGACCATTTGCTAAGAAAGAGGTGTCAGTTTTTTCCTCTCCTTGTTTGCTTAATATTCCCACAATTGAAGTCCATGCTACTACGCGGGTATATGTGCGATTTCTTCTTGCACTTATTGTCTTTTTGTAATATTAGCTGTATCAACGTTTTTTAATAAACGCAACCGACACGCCGCTGCCTCGGATTCCACTGTTGTCAGTGAGCTCAACCAGATTTTTTTTTAAAACCAAAAGTCGCCTTTGAGCTTGACAAAAATATCTTGAATGTCTACGTTTGACAGTTTTTGTTTACTACTGTGTTCTTCAAAAATCACAAGGTCACCTGGGTCAACGTCAACAACTTTGCTGGTAAACTGACAAATCCGCTCAGGTCCACATCAGCACCATGTCGTGCAGTTGAGTAATGTCCGTAAATGTTAAGACATTGTTGCATAATATCAAAATGTACTTTAATGTAAAATCAATGAGTGCTTGCAGGATTGGTGAACGTTCCAGTGCACGCAGCGCTACAATATCAAGATGACCACATACAGAATCATCCAACCGTGTTTGTATTGGCATAGTCGAATGAAACAATGGTTAGTTTTTTGCTATGTAGGGCACTAGTACCCCGGAATAAACAACGTCAAGTAGCGGTGCAAGTCCATACAAGTCAAAATACAAACTATGCTGAGGTGTTACCACGTATGCGACCCAATGATACCACCTATTTTGTTCATCAGGTGAGGGTACAGAAGGCATTTCTTCGGGTTGTTCTCGTGTACTTATTCATTTTGCAGGTTCTGTTGGACCGTTTCAGATTTTGGGTTTTGCTGATGGAGGCATAGGTGCAGGATGTTTTTGCTCATATTCAGGTACAAATGCTGCCTTTGCCTGTGCTACAGTATATGGTCGAGGTATTCGTGATTAGGACATTGTTCTGGCAATTTTTGCTGTCGTTGTGGTTGCAATTGTAAATATGCTTTCCATAACGCATCACCTTCTTCAGTTCTTTTGCCAATAATGTCATGCGTTTGCTTAAAATAATCCCACCGAGTACGAGTAGCTTGTTTCATGCCCAGAACTTCCTGAATACCATTTGAGGCCATTCAACATTCATATATTTATCAAGTATCTTTGATGGTGTTTTTGTCATGTTGGGAGGACTGTTAAGAACGAAATGCATAGGATTTTCGAAAATCATCTGGCGAGTTTTGTTATTTAAAAAATCGAGGCGGTGTTGACAGCTCTAACAAGTCTTACTCGACAAGTCGGAAGGCATGTTTGGTATTTTGGTGATTGCCTCTCGAACATCTAAATCGAGTTCACCGGTGTGTTTAGCGAGTATACCGGTGTATTATCCAAGTCCTTCAACGTTTTCTTTGACTTCCTCGATTGCCTCTGGCAAATGCTTAATAGTTGCCGTTGCTCGTGTAGCTTTTTTGATATCCTTTGTGCGTTTGGCAAACTGGATCAGGGGCTGCTTCTGTTCCAGTAAGCGCTGCCACTCGTTCTGTCTTTTTGGGGTTTTAATCAGCCGCGCAAATGTTTATTCAAACCCAGCTGTCAGATCATCTCGTGCAGTTTGTCGAGACTGTAACATATTTTTGGCCTTTGTGACCTACTATCACATTTTGAATCCATTCTTGCTGTTAACAAACTGCTTTGCGGCGTCGCTTCTCATACTGTACTTTGGAATGACTGCCGGCCATTATTTTATTATTGTTGCTTATGATTGTTAAATTGACGCGTGAGACACATTCGTGTCTAAACCCGCACATTTACTCCCGCGACTGACGGTTCCTTTCAAATTATTGAGAAAACTATACGGGTCCAAGGTAATCCGCTCAAACATGTCACAAAATTCATCCTATGAATGGTCAGCGGTACATCATGTCTAATGAATATTTTTAAGACCATGCGCGTCAATACCACGAAATATCATCATGATACAGTTGTCACGAATTAGTTTTGGCACATGGGCGTGTTACTGAGTCAAACAGATGTCAGTGGGGTTTTTTGCCGGCTTCGTGAAAATATTTGTGCTGGATTGACTTGATTTCCAAGCATCACATCGTCGTACACCATAAGGATGTTTTTATTTGCATCCAAATCGTCAATGGTAGGAGCTTCGTCAGTGGTGGACAAGAAATCGATGGAGGACGACAAAGTCGTCTTGGTGTTGTTGCTACATATCAAAGCTTTTGAACATCTATTAAAACATCATAACACGGTTGATCATCAGCCGATGGGGCAATCACATACAACCGATTCCAGGTTAACCGTCGTAAGCCATGTTCAGCAACAGTTGAGTTTTACCCGATTTAACAGGGCAATTGATCAGTGCACGAACTGAGTTTGGAAACACGGCTCCATCACTATGCTTAGACGGCTTAGGTGTTGCTTGTGCGGAAAAATCGATAGCGGAAAAGCCATCTGCTAATTTTATTTTGCGTCATGCCATTGAATGTGTCGTATAATACTATCATGTCTAAATGTTGTGTGCAATGTCTCGCAAAAACAAGTACCGCAAATCCAACTAGAGTTAAAGCCCATAATGGGCGAGCAGATATTACTGGAAATTATGTTCGATGTGGAGCAAAGAAGTTTATTTTCATTGGGAAAGCTGCAAATAGGTTTTAAACAAGCTACTGACGGCGCGATATCGGGGCTACATTAACAAAGTTATCAGGGAAAAACATCTTCCCGACTGCAATTACTGTTGGTCCAGGTACACGGCTTGATAAACAACTTGATTCTAACAATTAACCAAAGCTCGGTGAAGCATCTATCAACCGCGTTCATGCTGCGTGTTACCAGCATGACCTTCTTATGAAACATCCAATGCTATCCGTGGGCGTCGACGGGCCGATGTGGATCTCATCGATGACTTGAATGCAATTAATCCAACATTGGGAGAGTGAATCGCACGATGGGTCGTCAAGGAGGTATGAAAGCCAAAATTGCAAAAGGAGACATAGACAAACAAACAACGGACACGAAGAGCCGGACATTGTCCAAAATATACTACAGTTTGAGTGGATATTGCAGAGGTGAAGACGTTGTGGAACAGTTATCCAATGCAGCCAAGGTCACTCATGGGATTGCTCGAACATGATTGACCAAACAAGCGTTGTCAAATTTATATATCAGGACCAAGAAAGATTTCACGTGGTTAGTTAGATGTCAAAACACCAAATGAGATTCATTAGGCTGATTTGTTATTTCTTCCACACAGTAGTGTCCGTGATCGACATGGCCGATTTAGCATATACAAGTACGTGCCAACTATTGTCAATGTGGCCAGCAGATACAAAGAAGCGGAGCAGCTGACGTCAAAAGATTATGAACAGTCACAGACAAACTCGAGCGCAATTATTCACGTGGGCCACTCAAATGGCCACAATTGTTACAAGTGGATCCTGGCAAAGAATTTCTCGGATCTGTGGCAGTGCTGCTGGCCAAACACCATGTGCGAGTATGTGTCAGGGATGTTGATGTACATCGTGACTAAGCTATTGTGGAACGATTTAATCTTAGTCTTGCTGAACGGTTATTCGATCACCACCAGTACGTACAGGAGTTGATGATGCCAGAGCGATCTCAAGAATGTGTAGCACGACTACCCATTAGTCATAGAAGCTTTGAACAATGAAGTCACACGCACGACTGGATTAAAACCAGCCAATGCGATTCGACCAATGACCGTCATTGTTACTCAGAAACTGATTTCTCAGCCAGCATCGTTACAACCGCTCAGAGCCAAGTTTGTTTGGTATTTGTATGCACCTGGAGAGTTCGAAGGTGAACAACAACTTCGTGCCACTGACTCAGTATGGTTTGTAGATGTTTTCACAATATCGTAACGGATTGATACTCAAGACAAGCAACCCGTTACCGATTGGGAAAATTTTCAACTCGTGGGTCAAAACCTCCCAACCATGCATTTGTGCGAGAGGAATTGCAAGTCGTTCCAGCAGATACGGAACTGCCACCATGACTTGTGTTGACTCGTTGATGCATTTACCAGTACAAATCGTAAGTTATTTACAGCATCACTATGAAAAAATGCGTAAGTGGTGAATCCATAGGGGAGTATCCAACGCTTGGTATCGAGTGGGGACAAACTCTCTTCGGTGCATCGGAATACACCCATTTCAATGTTTCTTGGATCGGATCATCAGTACGTAAATATAAATCGTGATAGTCGCCCAGGTTTTTGCACTCGAATGCATATTCGTAATTTTCTTCTCAAATACCTTCACGTGACAACGATGACTAAAACTCTTCGATCGGTGGCAAATGAGTTTCAGCAAATTTGTCCCAGTCATTCGAATACTCGTAAGGATGCATAATGAGGAAGTGCACACTCTTGTATAGAAAAGGGCAGTCGAGAGGGTTCCGAACGATCAGTCACCCGCCTTTTATTCCCGTATCTTCCTAGTCACCAAGAAAAGTGGAAAGTTTCGCATTATAATCTGCCTGTCCCTTTTAAACCGGTTTCTTCTGGAAGAACCTTTCAAGATATAGAACAACTCTTCAATCCGGAATGCGCTTCTCCCGTCCGATTGGGCAGTATCCATCGGCATTCAGGATGCCTATCTACACATCCCCATATTTCCTTCTCACCACAAATATCTCCGGTTTTGTATGGAGCAGGATGTTTTTCTATTCCGGGTCCTACAGTTCAGAAATTTTCCGCACCCAAAATTTTCACCCGAGTTATGGGAATAGTAGTGGGATAACTCTGATTAGTGGGAACATCAATTCACCCGTATTTCGACGACTTGCTGATCCAAAATGATCAAATCCAGTTCTTCATCAGGACCTATACCGCTGTTGGTCCGTGGTAACTTTATTGGGCTTTAGTCCAACCTCGAGAAATCGGAATTCACTCCATCGCAGGACTTCGCTTACGTGGGGATGAATTTCCTCACAAACTAGAACTTGGTCTGAGTTTCACTCGATCGGATAGATCGGATCCTGGTTCTGTTAGGGATGCTGCGAGCAATATACTTCTTTGTCTGCCCTTCTGTGAACGTTGAATGCCGACTTGGTTCTTTTAGGGAGTCTTGATAGGCGACCTCTACAGTTTTTACTTCTCGCAAGATGAAAAACTCACAAGATTCTATATCAACACTGATCATTCTAGGACCAGCATTTCATCACAATTTGCAGTGGTGGATCAGTCGGGGAAGATTCTTGGAGTCCACATGCATGTACCCGAACCCCAAACTTATGTTCGTTGATGCGTCAGATTCTGGATGGGGCGCCCATTTAGAATAGGAGGGCATAATTCAACAGTGTCTTTGGACTACGTCCGAATCATCCTTCCATATAAACAACCTAGAAATAAAGACTTATTATCTAGCGTTGCAAGGGTGTATTGACAATAAGGGATCGATATCTCATGGTCTCCCTCGACAACACGTCCGTCGTAGCTCATCTCCGACATCAAGGAAGCACACAGGCACTTCTTTGTGTGGAAGTCTGTAACATAATACTGAGTTAGGCATATTTTGGGCAAGAAGAACGCTTTGGCGGACAGTCTGTCCAGAACTCGCAGAGCCATCCTCACAGAATTGACTCTTCACCGCTCTGTAACAGAGTCCCTTTTGTTGATGTGGGGAAGACCCCTAGTGGATCTGTTTGCAACCAGGCTCAACAACAGACTTCCATTTTACGTTTCTCCCGTCCTTGATCAAAGAGCAAGGGTAGTGGATGCTTTCAGTCTCCAGTGGGATCGTCTGTTCGCTTACGCCTTCCCATCATTCCGACTGATTCCTCAAGTTCTGCAAAATGTCAGAACTTCCACTGTTTGGATCATTCTCAACGCCCCTCTGTGGCCTCAGCGCTCGTGGTTCAACGATCTTCTAGACCTGTTGATCGCTCAACCGAGGTCTCTTCCTCACAGGATGAATCTTCTGTCGCAACACCGGGTATCCCTCCGCCACAAGAGTCCACAAATTCTCCACCTTCACGCTTGGCTTATCTCAGGCGATCTCTCCGCCAAAAATTTTCTGACCGAGTTGCAAGTTGCATCATTAAGGTCAGGAGAGCATCAACATCCAAGGTCAATGACACCAGGTGGAGAATCTTCTGTGATTAGTGCAGTAGGAAACGTGTTTATCCTAGCTATCCCTCTATAACTTCTGTTTTCCTTTTGTTTCTCTTTGAGAACAATAACTGCACTGTATCCACTTTCAAGGAGTTGTAGAGCATTTCAAACACGCTTAAATTCTCTCAAGGCACGGTAATTGCTTTGGATTCGCACCTTGACGATCATGTAAAGTATTTTGAGCCGCAGAGACCGGTCTCGCGCTTTCTTATGCTTAGATGGAATCGTTCTTGTGTTTTATTGTCATTAACAAGAACCTCCTATGAACCATTTAGTGGGGCTTCCTTTCAGGACCTCACTCTCCAGATTGTTTCCACTTGTCCTTGCCTCAGCACGACGACGAAGTGAGATTCTTTCCTTGTCTATTGACACTAGCCATCTCCGTTTAAATGAGAATTTGATTCGGTTTCTCTGTCAACCGGGATTTTAAGCCAAAAATCAATTACCTTCCATAGCTCCACTACCAATACAAATCTCCCTGTCTCAGCCGAATCTGTGCTGCGGATGGTAATGATATACTTTTATGTTCCGTAAGGGCACTCAGTTTTTATCTTCAGGTATCCAAAGGAAAAAAAAAAAAAAAAAGGGTTGGAGGCGTCTTTACCTCCCTTTCCTTTCAAGGGTCCGTAGACATTTCAGTTGCCGCTATTTGACGATGAATTGCCACTACGATCAAAAGAGCGTACCAGTCCCTTACTAATCGAGGCCTTTCCTTTGTGAAAATTAAAGCCCATGAGGTTTGAGCCGTTGATGCCTCCTAGGCTACCTTAATCACTCTTCCTTGGAGGGCATCATGAAAACAGCATTTTGGCGTTCCCATACTACCCATGCTATCTTTTCCTCTTTTTTCCTCTTGTTATTACAACAAAGCACGTGCATTTTTTCTCTGGGTTCCATCGTTACGGCACAACATGTGGCCCAAAGAAATATCGACATTCCATAGCATGGATCTCCCTACCAATGGTGAATACTTTCCACTGATTTTTCATCATTTTAACGGAGAAACAGCCAAGACTCCTTACTGACAAATTCAGTCTACAATTACTATGGGTAAGCAATTGCTGCTGTTAAAATGTAGTTTTTGGGGACTAAAAATAATTTTAATTGTTCTATATTTGCCCATATCTATTGTTGAATGCCCTCCTGCCACACCTGATATCCTGATGTAATAGTCGTCTATGAAAATGAACTGTCTGTGCTGTTTTGCACAGAACAGATCAAGGACAAAAGGAATTGCAAGATACTGATAATTTTTAACTCTTAAGGGAGGATATATGCACATTAAACGGATGGTGCGTGTTTTCGGCACGAAAAGAAATGCTAAACAATATAGATAAGTACTGCATAATTAAAATTAGTTTCACCCCCACCCCCACCCCTAAAAAACTACATTTGCAGCGGAGATATGGAATTGCTTTGAAGCGGTCAAAAATAACGCCCCGCACGAATAATGCTATCGATGGTTGATAAAACGCATTTGCAAGTTCCGTGCAAATGGCTCATCCGACCCTTTGAATGCTGTTTAAGAAACTTCAGAAAGATAAAAGTATCCACCAGATCAACATTGAACGGGCACTTGCATGCGATGCTCCTTCACTGCAAAAGAAGAAATGTCGAGATTTGGATCGCCGTTTTTATTGCATTATAACCAGTTATGGTACTTCGAATTCCACTGAATACTTACGTGGCTGTAGCAACAACATTAACCTAATTGCATAAATATCAGACTTAAAACATTTTACGAAAATCACGTTTTTCAACAATAAAGGCAATTTAGAATCTGGGTTAACGATCCAGCTGGTTTCCAATATTTTAAAAGTATAGTTCACAAAACATAAGGTTTTTTTTTTAAAACTTAGAATTATTACATTGTGTTTTAATATTTTAATATTGTATGCATTGAGCCATATGTTGTCATGCAACTTTGCTCCAAATTTCTAGCTTCTTCGTACAAGACTCGTTTTTCTCATGCTTTACCCATAGACATTTCTAAACACAACAAATTCATAAAGCGTGTTTTTATATGCTAGTCTTATTAATTCACCTTGCATTTTTATACGATTTTCCCATGTCTGAATTCATTACTCAAGATATCCTAGTTGTTCTTCTCCGAAATGTCCGCCTATGAAATGTCCATAAAGTATAACATATAATTTCATAATGTGCCCCAAGTTCATTTGCAGTAATGGAGTACGATACATACCCCATTACTATTATCATTATTATTAGCGTTTTTAAGAGCAACACATTCTATTGTCTATTGGAATTTATGAATAATTGGGACATGTCCCAATTTCCCCCAAAATGTAGCATAATCACAATATACACATTCCTCCCATTTCCGTACTTTATTTTCAGTCAACCATGCCCCTTTTACCGTTTCCGTAGTACATGTTCAATCGCCCATGCTTATTCATCCCTTTCCCGTAGTACATTTTCAGTCACCCATGTCCATTCTTCCCGTTCAGATAGTACATTTTCAGTCTCCCATGCCCATTCCTCCAGTTCGCATAATAGATGTTCAATATTGCGTTCTGCCTGCAAGAATTAGAATGAGCGCACGCATTTCTGTACTGCTCAGAAGAACAAATTTGGAAGCTGGTTTAGGATATGAACGAGGCAGAGATCGGTGTACAAGTGAAGACAATTCACATGTGTGCAAAAATGGGCTTTTTTGTGGGCGGAGGAGAGGAGAAACGTGCCATTACATAACTTGAAATTTGGAAATGTCTAGGTAACCCTCTCGTGCTAATTAGATAATGATATCTATGTATTAGTCAAATATACATTTTTTTGAATGGTTAATTTGATTTTATACCAACGAAGGAATGAATTGCCCATTGTTTCGTTCATGATACGATTTCGACAGTGGTGAAGAAGCCGTGAAGCGGGGTGGGCCTTGGAGGGGAAGAGAATGAATAACTCAAAAGCATTAAGTAGACTCTGCATACCTGATAATTCTTTTGTGTGAAATTGTATGCAGGAATTATTAGTGTACAAATGAATGATCATTCTGACGATCGTTTTATCTTTTTCTTTTCTAGGATCCATCGATAAGTTAAAGTATCGCCACCGCTTAAGAATACATCTCTGTGGCTGGATACAAGAGTGGAACACACTGACCCGTAATGATAAGAATTTTGTCAGGAGCGGTTACCTAACCGAATGTCCTTGAAAAGGCTCAAAGAACATACGGTCAAGGGAATATTTTGAAATGACTAATACTTCAGTTTCTGCCTCGTTTCGATAGCATAAATATTAATCACTAGAACACGTGTCGCGTTGTCAGTCGAAAGTCCCTCAAATTTTATAATGAAGTTTTAATTGTCGTATTATGCTAATTATAGTCATTACTTTTCAATCAATAATTTATAAAGTTCCAATACTGATGGAAAGTCGACATATACAAGTCTCTTGGAATAGATGTTTGGCAAAAAGAAATGTCGTTCCACACAATTGTATTACCTTGTGGACTTGAAACCAGTTACAGTATGCGATGACTGGCTTGATTTACAAAGCACCCAACTAAAGAATACGAAGCAGTTTCTTTCCCTCAGTAAATGCAAACATGAAGCAGATTAACTGTGTAACCAATCAAAATATTTCAGTGTGACTATCATAATTACATATGGCATTGATTCTGAATCTAAATCGCATGTATAGGCTGTACTGGACGCCAAAACTCCATATTGAATTGTCAACCTATAATTGTTCAGAAGGGAAGTAAATATAACTTCATCCCAATTGTTACGTCCCTTGTTACAAAAAAATTATATTCCTATATTTATTATATGGCTAGGTTCTCTACAACCTTTTTATATTAATTCGATTTTCATATTTATATAAAGACCTCTCTCCACCTTCCGAAACTTTAAAATGTTTTTTTTCTTTAACTCGTTTAGTTTTAGTATTTTGTAAGAACAAATGGAATAGTGTTTATACTGAAATTCCTAATAAACATAGTACAATTTGTTTAAAAATAATTTTTAATTTTTCCTGTTTTGTAGTAGATGTAAATAAGGACAAATATTCTCAAAATGTAAATTTATACGGTAGAGTATGTATGCTTTGTTCATTAATGTCTTATTCTATCTAGTTTGTTCAGTAGAGACGATGAAATTTTAAGAAATCTGACCATTATAATAACAGCTTGACAACGATAATGTCAACAGCAGCAGCAGCTACTACGACTGCTGCAAAACATGTGCAACAACAGCAATAATAATAATAATAATAATAATAATAATAATAATAATAATGTAGACTTAGTACAGCTTCTAATCTTTAGAGCTCTAAGCGCTTTACAATATTATATATCACATAAAAACAAATACAAGATTACAAAAACAACCACAATGAAATTACAAAACGAAAACATGCTGACAGTGATAAGTACGCATTAAGTCTCTAAGTCTGTTTTTGTAGTCGAAATAGGTGGGTTTTAAGAGCACTCTTGAAAGAGATTAGTGTTCTTGTGTTTAAGATCTATGGGCAATCAGTTTCACATAGCTAGGCCCTGGTACGCAAAAAAGTTGTTTGTGTGACTTCTTTTCACATTGGGAACAACGAGAATGCGAGTGTCGGAAGAGGAGCGTAAGTTTCTAGATAAGGTATACACATGGGTGAGGTCAGATGGGTATATTGGACTGGAGCCAGTCAACGAAATGTGGTATAGCGAACAGACTGTGTTCAAGTCTGGAACGAACGGGTAGCCAGTGAAGGTTACTGAGCAGAGGGTAGGTGTGCTCAGTTCTTTGTATTCTAATGATAATCCGAGCAACCGTGTAATAATAATAATAATAATAATAATAATAATAATAATAATAATAATAATAATAATATTATTATTATTATTATTATTACTACTTCATTTTTATTTTTTTCCAATGGAAAGCGGTGATTTTCGTCTACTTGCATCGCATCTTATTATTTGCCATATGTTTGATAAAATCCTTGTTCTGAAGCTTTAAGTTCCTGAAAATATACAAGTGATAAATTTCTTAAGCCTCTGCTTTTGCAGATTATGGGAAAATAAAGTATGTTTCGAAATAAAAGAAAAGTATTATTATAACCAAGATTAGGTGTACACTAACAAGATTGCTACAGTGATCTGAACATTATGGACTTTTGTTGTTGTGTTGTAATACCTGAAACTTGACGTGGCGCCTTCAACTTGTCTAGCGCAAGTACACGACGCGTACAGTATATATAGGTTGCTGCATTTGTATGGGAAAATATGAACGAGTTTATCGGATGGAAATACTGCACGACCTTGGAAGTGCAGTATATCCAACAAAACGATTTCATATTTTCCCATACAAATGCAGTAACCTTTTTATTATATGCTCATTTTCTTATTCTACCTAAGGCTTAATTATATAAACAAAAATACATTACAAGAAACAAGGTAACTGAATGTATGCCATATTCCAAACTACATACACAAGCACAGATTCATCATTACACAACAACATTATTAATGCGCACATAACTCCGCCCAGATAAATTTGAACTTAGTCGCGCGCTGGACATAACTTTCGAAAGAAAACGGCGTTTTGGTCAACTTAAAATTGAAATTTGGAGTCATATTGTGAATGAATGCGCATTGCAACAACTTTTCCATTTCATCTGGAATGAATAGATTTTGGTATTTTTGTCGTTTCTACGAAATTTCGTGATTATGGACTAGATTTATCTGTGCCAGTTCTACATGAAATACATCGGATTGAAGCAGCGAGGGAGAAGCGTGTTGACATCTGGAACTATGTTTCTATTCTGTCATTGAATGTTTGAAATCATAATGTGTGAAAAATATGAAGTCTTTCAATTTCAATTATCAAGAAGGCGCTATGGAATATGTTTATTTCATTTTGAGTACAGCGAGGAGGATGTAATTGCACTTGGAATATAGTCAAAATTACAGTACAATTTAGAAATGTGTAATCAAGCTTGAGAACCCATGATATGGCTCATGAAATTCGGATTTGCAGAACTAAGAAAGTACATTTTGAGGAAATTCAGGCTGTAAAACTGTAAGTATATTTATTTGCCATTCTTATGACCAGCTAAAGACAGTTTAAGCCTTGTCACTTGCATGTTATTAAGGACCCTGTCTGGCGTCTATAGCTAGTCTAAATCCGAAACATTGTATCAAAAAGGTTAATGCGGAATGTGCCGAAGCAGCTGATATGTGGCAGACTACGAAACATCTTCTTTAGTTCATTCAGAAACGATTTTAATCAACCAAAACGTAAAGCGTCTACTACGAAAGTGTACATGATTTGTTTGCAAAGTAGTTCCTAATACACTATTTTGCACACGCTTGTTCAATATGAAATTCCGCGCGAGTGCAATGTCGTAAAATATTGCACGATTCTGACAATGTAAAGTTAACGTAGAAAAAATGAGCATATGTAAAGTATGTATGTATGTATGTATATATGTATGTGTGTTAATATCATTAAGATGGTTTCCAGGTTTTATATATATATATATATATATATATATATATATATATATATATATATATATATAGTCATATCATTAAGATGGGTTGATATGTAGACTAATTTATGACGCACAGATCTTTAAATGTGCGAACGATGTTGTATTGTGTGCTAGAGAAGAGTTACTACATGAGTGAGATGATGATAATAATGCAACTACATGTGTCACAGGACTGGATAAGTTTGACATCCCATGTAAACATCATTAGGATTAAAGTCCACATTACAAACATCACTACTGATAATACTAATGGACTAAAATACGCACATAAACACAACTTAGCAATTACATTTTTAGTTGTATAATTGAGAGCTTAACGTTGTCTACTTCATGTGAATATTTATAATCAAACTGTTCACGCAAAAGTCAAATTGTCATTATCAGTAGTGATATTAGACCTTTATCAGTAGAAGATTCGCAAATAAAACATAGCTAAACATCGTATATGCCTTATTGCTAAAGCAAAACCCCACATCTAATATTACTTTACCTTGCAATACATTGAATGTTTGCAATAGTTTAGGCATTACATTTTACTTGCCGTAGAATTATATGGGATTAATCTCCAACCCATTTAATGTCCACTATAACACTGGTTCTGTTTGCTACTATGTTCATAATAGTCGTCCATCCAATGTATGTAATCGTGTGAAAATTAAGCAATGTACATATATTTTTAGAGATCGGTATATACTAAATGTACTGTGAGAACTTGTCAAGCATGGACATAATAGTTCTCGCTGTGCTGCAGCAATGTTATGGAATGATCTTCCTCATGCAAAACCGCACCTATCTCCATACTTACGAGAGATATTTTTCTAAAAGTTCTGAATACTAGTGCGCTGTACAGTAAAGTTCCGAATACTGGTGCGCTGTACAGTAAAGTTCTGAATATTAGTACGCTGTACAGAAAAGTTATGAATATTAGTGCGCTGTACAGTAAAGTTCTGAATATTAGTGCGCTGTACAGTAAAGTTCTGAATACTATTGCGCTGTACAATAAAGTTCTTACTCTCCATGCACTTCTACACACTTTTTCAGTTTGATTATTCAGTTATTTTTTGTATGGTGTTCATACTCCGCTTCCAACCTCATGGCAGCTTTCAAGTCGTCGGCCGTCAGCGAGTCTTGGATAACGGGATTGAGTCAAAATCACTTGGATTAAATCAGAGATGCATGTGGCAAAGTTTGGATGCTGTGCTCCTTCAGGAAGTCTGTGCAGACGGGGATTTTTCGTGTAGTGGATGAATGCCGGTGCTCTCACGGCTGGTTTGGTAGTGTTCCACAACAGTTGGCAACACTTCGGAGGCAAACACATTCAGTAACACTAGCAAAGTGATGCACAGGTACTTGGAAGACCGGGCCTTTTTGTATCGAAAAATAAACCCATATAGAACGCTCTTTACAGTCCGACTACGCAGAGCGATTTGTGATCTCTGATCATTTTTTCCGATACAAACTTTATTATTTCTCTTAGCAAGGTTCAAACGAGTATATCCATGTTTCATCACCTGCGACATCTCATTTGAACGTCACTAATCACTCTTTTAAGATTTGCGAGTAGCTGTTTGGCGATTTCAACCCGAGTCTATTTTTTTTTATCAGCCGTCAACAAATACGGACCTCATCAAGCACAAATCTTTCTGAACCCGATTCAAGAGAAGTTACCGAATTTAGGAAGTTTATACGTACAAACATCTTGGAGTATTTTTCTCGAATGACTGGCTGCTCATGGCATAATCAGATAGACCATATAAAGGAAATGTCATGGTCAAGAATTAATGTAATGGGTAGATTCAAATTCCAAATGGACAGGACACTTTTAGAAATAATATTTACCTCATTTATACCACCTATTTAAGGATGTGGTAAAGTGGTTTGGGACAACTGCACTTTACTCCAGGAAAGTGAATTTAAAAAAATACAAAATGAGGCAGGCAGAAAACAGTACCTATTGAAGCGCTACACCGAGAAATAGGATAGAAAAGTCTTGAATCCAGACACAAACTTTACACTTATGTATCAGACGGTAAATGGTTTGTTCTCCCTTTCTCTGTTAGTGATATTACTCTCTATAATGTACGTAATTTAAACAATTTCCAATCAGCCCAATTCCAATAAGCACGCATACAGTAAACATCATCCTTAAAAGAATGTACCCCAACTCTAATAATCACGAACACCAATTATAATAATCCCGAACACCACTCAAATAATCGTGTATCACAACTCTAATAATCACGAAAACCAGCTTGCTCAAGGATTATGGACGGACACCTACAAAGACACGGAGGGAAAAGATCAACTGCTAGACACATGAATCTTGTGAAAAATGTGGAATCGTAGTATAAAAATCCTGTACAACGGCTATCAGTGGTGGCGGGATTTTTTTGAAAAAAAGTTGCCGGATCAGGGTTATCTCAATAATGTGTAAGCAACTGGTTTTAATATTTAACTCCATAACTTCATGAAATATGTGTCTAAAACAACGAAACAAACATCAAACCATTTTTCTCTTTAAACAAAATGGCGTTAATTGTTATATTAGGTTTGGTAAAAAAGGCAAACACGTTTGATCACTCAGTGTTATTCAGATTAAAGTCTCATTTACTGGCAACATATAAATATACGCTGAATGACCTTAATAATGACCCTATACGTTAACCAGACAGTACGGAATTGGAGCTTAATTGAACTTATTATAGTTATCTTTTACGCTACATCCCCTTTCTAAGAAAGTCGATTACAAAGCAGAATACATTCATATGAAATTTTCTAATCAGGGAATGTCACTATCCTATTTCTAATATTTCTAGAAACAAGTATTGACAAGATTATTCATTCTCACGCACAGCTCAATATCTGGTTGTAAAGTGTCATTCAGGATAGGTAGTGTTCTTTATTACCGAACGATATTCGACCGGACTCTACCAGTTTTGCAAAGGAGTCGACCGATATGCTTGCACGGCTTTGTAATAAGAATCGATGCATTTCTCATGCTCATTCTAGATTACTTTGCGCATAGTGTGATTAACTTGTTATAGGAGAAGAAAACAGACATAACCTTTCGCCCAGCTTAAAACATTTGAAAGCTGTGTTGTGGCCCATATTCTGACCTAACTTCTTCCGGCATGTCATGTCTCACAAAACCTGTCTTCATGCGAGTTAGTATGGCATTTAAAGTAGTAGCCATCAGTTTCGGGATTTCTTTGAAATGCGAGAAATAGTCTAGCACAAGACGACACATCAGATTGTTCAGTATGAACATGTCTGTGGTTATAACAGTCTAGCACAAGACGATATCACAGATCGTTCAATATGAACAAGTCTGTGGCTATAATTGGTCATGACCTTTCTAGAAATGATGACAGCATGCGCGGTTCGGGGTGATTGGCTCTGTCTGGCGCACATGCAAGGTGTGTAACAAACTCTTCGAGTTGTTTTGTTCAAACCCTTTTTATTAAATCTCTAAAGAAGCGCGTTCAATGTATTCTACCATCTCTCGATGACCTTTATTACTTCTGTCAAGTATTCAAGTATTTATAACTACATCAACAAGGGAATCACTATTTTGCAGACTTACCAGTAATACACAAATCTGGAATAGTCCGCGTAAAGTCACTCAAACTTTCCATCAGCTCGTATTTCCATCAGCTCGTATTTCCATAGCTATTGGGCTTCACACTGTTCTTTAATTCTGCAACAAGTCTAGTCGCGATCTTCTCCTGCAGCTATTTGTTCTAATCTTGTCGCTGAGGCAGGCAAGGAACTTATTACATTGTTCACACATGCTTTTGTCTCTTCCTGAAATGCATTGTCATTTTTTGTGCTTTTGGACTTGGATCGCGTAACAGTGCTGCAATTGTAATAAAATGTATGCTTGGAACATGTGATCACTCATCAATCCATTCTCACTCTAAATTCTTGGTGGCAATTCGCTAATCTCTTTGGATCCTAGGTGGGATATCGATGGTTTATGGTAAGTTTCACTATGAAACGTGGTACAGTCCCTATTCCATTAAGTGTAACACTCGCAACTGGAATGCAACAAAGCGCACCGGAAACGTCCAGTAACGCAACGGTAATGCAACGATGCGAATGTTAGTCTTTCAGTTACATGAGGAAGCCATGCTTAACTCAGTTGGTAAAACTTTAGACTCATTATCTAACATCGTAGATTCGATACCTGCTCAGGCTGGCTCGTTTAGTCTGCTTTGGTTTATCCTTGTGAAACACATTTAGCCCCCATTTCTAATGTATTATATGGCCAATATAATTTTGCAATACTTGATCAGGGTTGAAACGATTTGTACCACAACGGTCGAGAACGGTTAGAACAGCTAACAACAATCAGGACAATTGTCTCGGTGAACGGAAACTCTCGACAACATCTGAGGCGGTGATTCGCATTGAACTATGCCAGGTATAATGCTTATGCTGCAAGCAAACAACCATGCATATTGTTGCAGAATTAATATATTTAAAATATTCGTATTGGCCAATAATTCACCGGTTTATCTGAAGTCACCTGTATCTGACGAAAAGAGAATTCCATTCCACCGCATAAGTACCATCTCAACCATGTTCATAAATCTGCGATTAATATTGTTCCAAACATTTTTAGGTAGTAGTAGCAGCAACAGTAGAAGTTATTGTTGTAGTTGTGATGGTTGATTTTATATTTAATTTAAAATACTAGTAAGGTTTTTACTACTACTATTAGTATTACTTTTAATGATGACGATGCTCACGTTGATAGCAGTTTTATATGCAATCATTATTTGAATGAATGCATCATAAAATATAAACATATTGAGAATAGATATATAGCCCCAAAAGACTGGAAAATTGAAAGAGCTTCATTTTACAAAATATATTCTGCCCAGTATTTGATCAAATTTTTAATTCTCTCTCTCTCTCTCTCTCTCTCTCTCTCTCTCTCTCTCTCTCTCTCTCATGTGCTATAACCATTGTACAATTGCAGCAGATTTAATATCTCTAGTGTAAGGGTGGGTGCCCCTCTCTTGGTAAATTGGGGTGGTTAATTTATTTGGCGATCGTTATCTAGAGGATGACCCCCCTTGATGTTATTGCCCAGTGTGAGGGGATAGATTGAACATCAACAGAGAACTGAGCAAGACTATTGAGGAGAAATAAAACAATACGAGCCCCCTTAAACACGAAAAATAAATTTAATTAATACATAAACTAAAATTGACAACTTCAATTAAATAGATTTACATTAATGGAATTTAGTAGCCGTGTTCAAAATACGGATTCGTTCATGACGGTAACGAGTGGTGAAAAGAGTACAATGTCCACGCCTGATTTGCATCACCTAGCGTCCTTTTCTCTTGTCCCGTGTATGCCACGTCTCCCATTTCCTCGTGTATATTTCGTCCTTCCTCTGATCTTTCTATCCCGACCTTCTTCCCTTCTCTTCCGGACTTCCCTGAGAGAGAGAGAGAGAGAGAGAGGCTCTTACAAAAAGTAACAAGAAAAGAGAAGTCAACAAGCTTTGTAAAATTGAACAAATAATTTATTTCTCTAGAAAAAGAAGGTAAAAATGTGAAAAAGGACTTACGGTTTATGAATCTAATCCACAATTATTCCTAGAACTAATAAATATAAGTCCTATCAATAAAAAGTCCTAAGTGAATCACAGTTCAAATCAAGATGAAGTTCGAAGATGGAAGGCGATGATGTATTCTATAATCTGCTTTGTGTTGTCATGTCAGCAGTTCTTTGTTGAATCACCAAGAATAATCCAGCTTTAGAATTCCAAATAATTTTCAGTAAATGCCATTGTCCAAGAATTCTAATGAGCACTAGTATTTTCCAGGGTAAATAAATTAATTCTGAAAAACAAAATTTCAACTCAAACTGGTCACAACAAAAATACCTTTAAACTTCAAAGGTTTAAAAGCCAACTGGTTTTTTCACTATAATAAAGCCCAAATACTATGCAAAACAAAGTCCCGGATGGGGTCACGTGATCACCTTCTCCGAGTGGCACAGAAGGACTACAAGTCAATTATCACGTACGCCATGGGCAGGTTTGATTCTACTGAATGAATCTTACTATGAGATTGGATAAAAAAATTAATAAAAAAGGTTGTTTACTACATACTCGAAACTATCTCTGAATCTAGGTCACCGGTTGATACAATGTTTCAAGCTACTGCTTGCTTATCAGGCTAAAAGAACTGAACTGAATTTTCTGCAATACAAAACAGTTTCCCAACATAAACAATATCTTCATCAGGAAGAAACAATATACTAGTGCATACACAAAAACCCGAACTAAACAAATAAGCCAGGAGAAATTCTTGACTCCTGCATGTTTGAATGCCAGGAAAAGAAACCGACAGAAGATAGATAATAAAAGACAGAAAGAAGACACAATTAATAAATGGTCTTAAAATGGTTAAACTACATATCTATGTTATGCTGACATGAGCCCTATAAAGATGAATGACAAAAATTAAAGAATTGATTATCATGCCTATCACACAGAGATCCAAAAGTGTTTTTATTATCGATGTATGCAAAGCTCTATTCAGATATTGCCACATCTTGGGATCCCAGTGATTATTAGGAAAGACTAACTGGGAACCATGAACAGAATGGTGACAGCAACGAGAGACTGCTGACAATTGGGAAAGTCCAGTGATCAGGTGTATGATGGCCTAGCTAGCCAGAATACAACTCCTGTGAAAGAAAAACCTACAGATGATTTATCAATAGATATGTTGTGGGAGGGGGTTTAAAATTCACTGTAGGAAGATGGGCTGCCCTCCGATCCCAAATCTAATACAATCCACAGGGCAACCTGGTAAGACAGAGTAGTAGATGGACCAGGATATACACCTTATGGTCCAACATCTCCAAGTGCTAGAGGATGAAAACAAGTTCAGCAATAAGGGGGAGAATATAGATACTTCGGCAGATTTGAGATGAAGACTGGAGCTGGATTAATTAGGAAAGGTCTGCAATGGTAAATGAGTGCTAGTCAACAGAAAATAAGAGTAAAATGGCATCTGAGTTCAAATAAAACTGCATGGAGACAGTTTGATGAGGATGCAGACCAATATGTTGATAGAACGTTAGAAGCCATGGCCACCATTATCTACAATATGAGAAAAGATTGGTTTGAGATACAAGAACAGAAGCAGAAATATACATTGCAAGAAGAAAACCATAGACTCCGGAAGATTGCATACATAAGAGCAGAGTTGCAGAGGCTGACAAGAAGACATCTCAATGATGAAGGGAAAAAGGGCATAAATACCTTAGAGATAACCAAAGTACATTTGGCTTTGTCAAAAGGCTGCTAGGAGGCAAAAGATTGGCAAGACATGAATGTTCAAAGGAGGAGGTAAAGAACACTTGAGAAAAGAACACAGTGATAATGGATAGAGAGAAAGACCTTGGAGAGCAGCCCAGACTTACAAATCCAGAAGAACCTGTAGGCCTAGTTGATAGTTCAGAACCAAGACTGCAGGAAGTGAAGGACATTACAAAAGATGCAAGGGCCACATCAGTCCTTGGACCAAATGATGTTTATTACAAGATTTACATATACTGTCCAATACACACCAGAAGACTTTGGAATCTAATAAAGGTCATATGGAGAAGTAGTAAGTTGACAGAAGGTTGGCTGCTTGCAGGGGTCTGTTTTATTCCTAAGAGAATTCGTCTCGACAATACCCCTTCTAAATGTGAATGGGAAGGCTATCCTAGCCTGGCATCTGATGAAATACATGCTTGAAAGCAAGTACATCGATACTTCAGTTCAGAAAGGTATAATTCCAGGAGAATCTGGTTGCCTTGAGCACACAAGTGTCTTAACTTGATAATTCAGAATGCCAAGTATAACAAAGGTGATCTGACAATGTTGTGGTTAGACCTCATCAATGCATATAGTAGCATTCCTCGCCAATGCATATGGTAGCATTCCAAACAAAGGTGAACCTGACCCTAGCAAAATATCTTGTACCAGAGAAGTTCAGAGACATGCTCAACACTACCACGATAACTTCAAAATGCACTTCACCGTGTTGGACTAAATAACAGCATGACAGAGATTTGAAATTGGCATCATGACTGGATGCACCATTCCGTTTTTCCTATTTCAGCTTCAATGAATCAGCTTGAGAAGTCAGCAGAGAACTCCAATTATGTCATCTGGAGTTTGGCATCCTCCTACAAGATCCTCCAAGGATGATATGACAATTTATATCCAAGTCAGTACCAGAACGTAGCTGAATATTTGAAGATCTTCGAGACCTGATTAACTGCTCCTGGATGAAATTCGAGTCATATAAGTCAAGAATTTCTGATCCTGAAGAAAGAGAAGATGCAAGATAGATACAGGTTCAGAATAGGAGAGGAAGCAATATCATCAGTGAGAAAACAGTTCAAGGTAACTAAGGCCAAGCAGGTGATGATGTTGAAAGTGCAGATGAGAAAATGAGAAACAGCAGTGCTGGTACGGACAGGTAGGAAGTAGGTGGCAGCCAAGGCAGTTGAAAAGGCAAAACCCAGATGGATAAACAGTGACATGGTAGGCACAATAGCAACAGGAAGGTTTGGGGCTGGGAAAGACATGCATGGCAAGCAGCAAAAACATCAGAGAGAACCATGCCATGGTCCAAAAAGAAGTACACTTTGCAGAATAGGAAGACAGGCCAGTCAAAGCTGTCAGCAGGGAGATTGGCTACACTGGGAAGGTACAAGGTCCAGAAAACTATATCAGAGTGACATCTGGAGAGTTGAAACCCAGAAAATCAGCTTCCTCTTCTGCTAAGTGCTACACCAACAACCCAAAGGTCATGGGGACTAGATGATGACCCAAACTGTGGAGACTTGTAAATATTTAGAGCATGTGCAGTCATCCTGCAGTGTAGCTCTAACAGGCAGTTCTTATCATTGGTGTATGATCAAGTGCTTGCTGAGATTGCTGCTGGTATGCATGTAGCCAGGAGAAAGAAACAGCAAGTGAAAAGTGGTCCATCAGCTTGATGAGATGCAGTGACACACAGAAGCAAGAGGTATATTGACAAAAGTGCAGGATTAGGAACTGCTAGAACTGTCAAAGCTATGGGAAGCTAAATTAGAGGGGTCCCATTAGAGGAAATTGGCCAAGCATCAGCCACTCATCCATGAGTGCCAGCAGAATGGATGGAAGGCCTAGAATCTACCAGTGGAAATTGGATGCTGTAAATTGCATAACAGACCTTTTAGCATGCCATGGGATTCATTGGCATTACAGGAGCTAGCCACAGGAAATTAGTCAGCAGTATGGCAATCAGGCCAAGGAAACCTCAGGTTGAATTTGGCAGGAGAGAGGAGCAATGGAAAAGCTGGAGAGAGTTGTGGGTCAGCACCAAAACGCCCTAGGAAAGGGGATCCCCATCTGTTGAGGGAAATGATTGCAGTGCAAAACTGTATTCATATATATATATATATATATATATATATATATATATATATATATATATATATATATATATATAATGTGTGTTTTTAGTATGTATGCTGTATCAGTTATATACCATGAAATGTATAAATGTTTCATTAAAAGGAGACAATGAAAAATTTATACAATGAGTGGTATATCATTGATACAGTGTACATACTGTACATGTATTTTATTTATATCACATACAAACAGATATATTTGCCCTTTGAATGGAGTTAAGATTTACTACAGGCAGCTGTGTATTGACCGACTGAATGAACTCCTCACATCCCCAAGTGTGTCTGATACAAAATGTAGTTCTATGCCTTTTGTGGATATTCACAATCACTTTTGCATATTGATAGGTTGATTGTTTTCATTTTTTGGTTTCTATTTTTCTTCAGATTGATTAAATCAATATAATACACACTTATGATTTAAACATGAAAGATGGTTTTAATAATAAAAGTAGAGCACCATAAACACTAGGTTAGCTACACCATTCACATGAATGCTAAGCCATTCACCTACCGGCTGATGGAAATTAACATGGAATAGAAACTAAGCAAAATGATGAAC